>CM067088.1:1910000-1915000 GCA_034008185.1 Gorsachius magnificus
TCCTTTTGCCCACAGTTCATGGAAAAGCGAAGCATCCAGTTTTATAGCACATTAAGAACAGTTTTAAAAGTACTCAACGTAAAATGTTTTATCTTCCTGTTCGCCCACGCTCCTTTTTTCCCCCCCTCCCCTAACCGTCTGGTTTTCGCGCTCTACCGGGAGATAAGGAGTTTAGGAGGCAGGTTCATCTCCAGGGATCCAAGCGCAGTGGCTGCAGCTTGAAAGACGGAGCATTTGGCGCGGCGCATTCCCCGCGTGACGCTCCGGGATCGGGAAGGAGACCGTCGCTGCCATGGCTTCGTACTTTCCATGAAGAATTTCAAATAGGAAATGGGTAGCGGTAACACAACCCAAAACCTGGCTTGTAAGGAAGACAAAATAAGGCACCATGTGCATTTTAGGAGTATCGAGGAACCCTGACGCGTTCATTAAAACGTCATTCTCATCTTGGAGACAACCACCAAGATGCTCCCTCAGCCACGCCAGAAGACCGCCTGTAAGCCCCTGACCGGCTGGAAAACTCAGTCAGTCCGAAGGGTTTTGAAAGTTTTTCATCCACAGCTGAAATGGTGTGAATTTGCAGGATTAGATGAGCTATTTGATATTTTTGAACCTGTATTGTATTTGCTGTGTTTTTACTTACTGCATGTGATATTTATAATTGGAAGAAGCAGGGCAAATGATAAATAAATATATCACGTTAAGAACCTATTTCTCAGCTCATGACATATGAGTGGTGTCTGGATAAACTACTCCAGAGAGCACACTCTCCAAACCGCTTTTTTTTTTTTAGGTTGGTTAAAAATGCAAAAGTTTGCCTCTTGCTTCATCTACTATTTAATGAATGCCTCTGGTTATGGAAAGCAACTTTTGACAGACCATCAGCTTATATTTCTGTCTCCATGGAGATACTTTGGACGGGAAGTGGCTGAGAAGACCTCTACCATCCCTTTCACATTATATTCACAAGCACAATCAATGAAACTCAAATGAATCCACCCCGGGTAACTTAGAGGAGTCACTTGCTATAGCTTTAATTTTCGCTTTTACTCCCTGGAATTAGGACTTGCCCTGGAGCTCTTGTTTGAGAGATTTGCAGGTGACCCAGGGTTAGATCTTCCCATATCAGTTAACAAATTTTCCCTTTACATATATACTGCTTTTCAAGCCAGCGATATTTTTTTTTTAATAGAAAAATACATATACCAACAAATCATACAGTTAGGATTTTTAAGGAAGGCTTCACAGCAGAACATTTATTTTCCTAATCCAGGGAACTGCGGATTTTTAGAAGTACGCGCAACCGATTTTTAATCTTTATGAGTGAGGGTTAAATTTTATTCAACAGCAGAAACAACAAAGATTGTCTCCTACCGACAGACGACCAACGCGCATTTGCTTTGTCTCTGCCCTGATAGGAATGGAAAAGAAAGATGCAAGCGTATGGCATTTCCACGTGGTCTTCACCACCATGGATTTTACTCTTCCTCTGGAATGAAAGCGTGATCTTCAGACACATTTTACAAAGTCTTGCAAGGAATGGTTATACTTCTGGAAGAAGTCAAAACACCAAAGCCAGTAAGCCTGACCCCACTAATTTGTTCCTGATGTTCTGAACGTTCCCCCCCGTCCCCGCATCTGTGGACTTTGCAAATGGCAAACTTCAATCACTGTCACAAAACAGAGGACAAAAAAAGGATGAAAATAACCTCAAAATAAATAAATAAAAAAGACAATTCACAACAACCTTAATATTAAATATATTCTTACAATTATATTACGTCGGTTTTCCCAGAGGTCTACAAACAAATTTATATAAAGAGATTATTTCATCCACCATTGAACTGCAGCCACTTCTCACAGAAATCTGTTTACCAGAGTTTAGTAACACAATTCAACAAAGTGGGCATGACAAACCGCATGCTGCTGAAGTGACGGAGGGAGTGCGAGAAGCCAACGATTGCTTCTATGCTGGAGTAGGACCAGGATACTAATGGTAACCCACTCCTCCATCAGCAGGAATGGGGGGCAAGCAAGTCTTTTGGAAGACAGTAAATCAGCAAACGGCTGTTTAAGACCTTGTTTCAAGCATAGGTAGAACAAAGGGTGGTCAGCCAGAAACCAAACCAAGGAAAGGGGTTTAGTTCTAACCAGTTCTTGCTTAATATCACCCATGTTTATCAAGTTTAGCAAATGACCACTGTAGTAATCAAGAGGAATACCAGGAGAACCTAGAGGACACTAGGGAGGAGGAAAACCGATCACGACTGAGCAGGAATAAGGCCATTATGCTATCAAAACCCCTGCCCCCAAACCAGAAGGACAAAGACCAAAGACCGTAGTGGGCTGTCCAGGGAAGAGTACAGTCTGAAGACACACAAGGTTATCCCTTCTCCATGCAGCACCGGAGCACTGTGTCCAAGCCTGTGCACCCTCCTGAGCCGCAGGCCAGCTGGAGAAAGTTCAAAGACAAACGTCAAGAACAGCCAGAAATCTAGAGAGGAGAGACTGAAAGAACTGGGGTCTTTAAAGACAGAGCAAGGACGACCTAACCACCCACGCTCCTGCACCTCTTCTCCGTGTTCGTTACACACACAACGACCACTATACACTGCAGCAAGGAAAACCAGAGGAGCAAATAATCTAAAAAACCAAGAGCCTCCAATACCAGAAGTGTTGAAGAGCACAGATGAGCTTCCACCAGGACTGTCCCTCCTCACAAGCGCACTGCTGCCAAGTCCCTTCTAGCTTGAGAAGAAACAGGTAAAAAATGTCAACGGTTAAAACCTGCCACTGGAACCCACCTAGAAAAATCCTGAGCTTTCTCCAACGAGCTGCAAAACCAATTGTCATGTCTATACATGACACAATTCTGGGGACTTCTGAAAGGAAATTACCCAAAGCAGCAAAAATCAGGGTATACGAGTGAAGTTTTCTAACTAAACGGAGGTTCTGAGCGTGTTTGGACAATGAAAGGTAAGATGCTATGCGATGAGCACCCTCTCCGATGACATTCGATTGCCCACCACAGGTAGCGCAGCACTCCCTTGTGAATGAAACCCCCGGTTCGACAGGGCTGGCAGAAGAACAGCCGCTGTGGAAGGGAAACACTTGCCTAGACCTTGAAACCATTCACTCTTATTCTGGTCTTTGGGGCTTCTCACTACGTTGAGCAACCATCACTCAGCAGAGGAGGAGGAGATGGTCATGCGCCGTGTGCTCCTACAAGGCATGCTGGAAGCACAGCCCTTGGCCTCTGGCAATTAGCAGTCCATGGACATAGCGAGGCGCAAATGTTGGCACCACTATGACCATCTCCAGAAGTGCCTTACAACTTCACAGACCCGTGAGGAGCAGGTACTCTCGCTCCTCAAACAGGCTGAGAGCCACAATTAATTTCTGAGTTCTTACAGCTGCACCCTTGGTAAGGAAACGGGCAAGACGGAGCAGGGATCTGCTGCACCCGTGTCTCCATTCATCTCCAGCTCCTGGATGATGTGGGAGGAACCATGCCTCCTCCTCATCCCAGCCAAGAGAGGCCGTTCACAGCGCAGGAGATGCAAATTGTTGGTAAATCCAGTATTTGCTGACAGTTTGCAAATGGCCACCTAAACCAACCAACCAATCAATCCACCTACTGCTAGCTCTCTTCCTAAGGAGACCCCATCTCCCAGGTTTAAGTTTTCATTCCGGCAAGTCATTCAACGGCATCAACTGCAGGAACGGTAACCGGGAGAGATGTTTCCTTCCAAGCGCTACAGGAACATCTCCCATTCTGCAGAAGCGCCAACTCACGCAGGAGATCCTTATGTATTTGCAAAAATCTCTCAGAAGAGATTTCAGTATTTCCTCCTGGATGGTTTCCCCCCCGCCCCCCGGTCCGCAGCTCTCGTGGCAATAAATATAATTTTATCTCAGGCTCTCGCTCAACTTCTGCAGTCAAAAAGGTCTCAGCACCGTCAGTCCTGTGGCGTGAAGGCAAGAAAACAACCGCATGGAGCAACAAAGGGGCTCGTTGCATTAAGCCATTTTCTCATTCAATACGAACTGTGAAGGGTGACAATGCCATAACTAATTGGAAAACACAAACTCACATCCTGACCGCAGAGATGCGCCCATGGGTGATTAACTGTAGCGGTTCATTTTCCTACTGGAGCGAACGGAACCGTTCCCAGGTTTGACGCTGATGTCAGCGCGACCAGGTATGAGGTTTTACACCGGCCAGGGGAACAGGCACCGAACGCGTCCCCGGAACGACGGTCACAAAGCACAGCCTGACCCCCGGCCCCTCAGACTGCTGCCTAATTGTCAGGGTTAGAAAGCACAAAAATAGACAACAGCGTTTCAGGATCATGAGCTTAAAAGCCACTCATAAAACATATTCAAATATCCACTCTTAAAACATATTAAAAACGTATTATAAAAGCAGGATTTTCTAGTTACCTACATTTCCAGGCTTGACCATATTATTCAAACATCAATTTTATATTTTTTATAAAAAATCAGACAGGAAGATTAAAATAAAAAATATAAAAATGCCTCTATACTTCAGATTCCTAACAGATTTTTTTTTTCCCCTAAAATCTCTTCATTTTCAGAAAGGAAAACACCTCTGGAAAAACTAAAACTAAATTCAAATTTTACAGCAAGTTTCTAAAAGACAAATCAAATTGAAGCTCAAACTTATTTCTGGCTAAGGAGAAAAAAAATAATAAAGCAAAACGTATCCAAAGTATATTATCTCACGAATGACATACGCAGTGAAACCTATGTTAAGAAATTGGTAGGAGTTGAAAATAATAGCAGATGACTTAAAATGCTGTCAGTGATTTCTGGAATATATTCTAAAAGCAAAAATATTTGCACAAATCTATCATATTTAAGATATTATCCAATAATTTAATTCACTATTTTGGCATTAGCATTTGAACAGTGTTTAATGTCTTTTAAATGGTTAGATGTAATGATATATGTGGAAGAAAACCCATTTCTTCCTTGCT